>JAGFBZ010002591.1:10000-20017 GCA_018398805.1 Hirundichthys speculiger | reverse complement strand
CCTCTGTTCACTCCGTTTTCCTCCTCTGTTTCACTCCGTTTTCTCTGTTTTCCTCCTCTGTTCACTCCGTTTCCTCCCTCTGTTTCACTCTGTTCACGTTTTCCTCCTCTGTCTCTCCTCTCTGTTTTCCTCCTCTGTTCACTCCGTTTTCCTCTCTCTGTTCCTCCGTTTTCCTCCTCTGTTCTCCTCCGTTTTCCTCTCTGTTTCTCCTTTCCTCCTCCTCTTTTCCTCTCTCAGTTTTCCTCCTCTGTTCCTCTCTCCTCTTTTTTCCTCCTCTGTTCACTCCGTTTTCCTCCTCTGTTCCCTCCGTTTTCCTCCTCTGTTCTCGTTTTCCTCTCCCTGTTTTCCTCTGTTCCCTCCGTTTTCCTCCTCTGTTCTCTGTTTCTCCTGTTTTCCCTCTTTTCCTCTCTTTTCTCCTCCTCCGTTTTCTCTCCTTTCCCTCCCTGTTCCTCCTCTGTTCTGTCTCTTCACTCCGTTTTCCTCCTTGTTCTCTCCTTTTTCCTCCTCTGTTTTCCGTTTCCTCTCTCATCTCTGTTTTCCTCCTCTGGTTTTCCTCCTCTGTTCCTCCGTTTTCCTCCTCTGTTCCCTCCGTTTTCCTCCTCTGTTCATTCCGCCTCTGTTCACTCCATTTTCCTCCTCTATTCACTCCATTTTCCTCCTCTGTTCACTCCGTTCTCCTCCTCTGTTCACTCCGTTTTCCTCCTCTATTCACTCCATTTTCCTCCTCTATTCACTCCATTTTCCTCCTCTGTTCACTCCGTTTTCCTCCTCTGTTCTCTCCCGTTTCCTCCTCTGTTCTCCGTTTTCCTCCTCTGTTCACTCCGTTTTCCTCCTCTATTCACTCCATTTTCCTCCTCTATTCACTCCATTTTCCTCCTCTGTTCACTCCGTTCTCCTCCTCTGTTCACTCCGTTTTCCTCCTCTGTTCTCTCCGTTCTCCTCCTCTGTTCACTCCGTTTTCCTCCTCTGTTCTCTCCGTTTTCCTCCTCTGTTATCTCCATTTTCCGTTTGTTGAGGTTGGGGGAAACGTGACCTCCAGATGTTGACCTCCACCAGCTGTGGAGCCTCTGGCTGCGTCCCACCAGGAGTGTTTCATCATCTGAGGAGCTTCGAAGCATCTCAGCTGCTGCTGAAGGTCTCGTCCATTATCTCCAGTGAGACAGAGACGGGTCTCTGATGGGACGCTTCTGAAACGCACCGCTGCAATAATCACAAACCCTCACCACATCTGGAACAGGGCGCTTCACCAGCCAGGACGTTACTAGTGGAAGGTGTTGCTCCTGCTCGTCCACTGGGCAGGGAAGGACCTTCATGGACCTGAGGTTGGACTGGGGACACAGTGAGAACATGGACCTGTGGCATTTCTATGGATCCCAAGGGTTGTCCTGGTTTAAGTCCCTGAGGGAGCCAGAGGACACCAAGGGTTGTCCTGGTTCAGGTCCCTGAGGGAGCCAGAGGACACCAGGGGTTGTCCTGGTTCAGGTCCCTGAGGGAGCCAGAGGACACCAAGGGTTGTCCTGGTTCAGGCCCCCGAGGGAGCCAGAGGACACGAAGGATTGTCCTGGTTCAGGTCCCTGAGGGAGTTAGAGGACACCAGGGGTTGTCCTGGTTCAGGTCCCTGAGGGAGCCAGAGGACACCAGGGGTTGTCCTGGTTCAGGTCCCTGAGGGAGCCAGAGGACACCAAGGGTTGTCCTGGTTCAGGCCCCCGAGGGAGCCAGAGGACACGAAGGATTGTCCTGGTTCAGGTCCCTGAGGGAGTTAGAGGACACCAGGGGTTGTCCTGGTTCAGGTCCCTGAGGGAGCCAGAGGACACCAGGGGTTGTCCTGGTTCAGGTCCCTGAGGGAGCCAGAGGACACCAAGGGTTGTCCTGGTTCAGGTCCCTGAGGGAGCCAGAGGACACCAAGGGTTGTCCTGGTTCAGGCCTCTAAGGGAGCCAGAGGACACCAAGGGTTGTCCTGGTTCAGGTCCCTGAGGGAGCCAGAGGACACCAAGGGTTGTCCTGGATCAGGCCTCTAAGGGAGCCAGAGGACACCAGGGGTTGTCCTGGTTCAGGTCCCTGAGGGAGCCAGAGGACACCAGGGGTTGTCCTGGTTCAGGCCATTGAAGAAGCCAGAGGACACCAAGGGTTGTCCTGGTTCAGGTCCCTGAAGAAGCCTGGATTCTGGATCTCAGAAAAGTGAGAGACAGAAACGTTTCTGGTGACCACGAACATTTTTATTCACTTGTCAGTCATTTAGAGACGATGTCCTGGTGGAGACAGCCCATCATCTGTTGTCTGTGTGAGACATCACCTCTGCAGGACAGAGTTTATTTGTGTGGACGTCCCCCAGCCTCCAACCACAGCAGTGAGTGGACAGAATGGAATGTGCTAGAAGAAAGACTCGTACTGTCCATTATTCATTCATTTCCCGTCCCGTCCTGTTTAGGGTCATGTGACTGGAGACGATGTGAACAGCCAACCAGCTCTCTGATCCCACTCATGTCCACCAGTCCTTCTTCCCACCAGGTCCTGATGTAGTCGCTCCACTCCTCTATTTTCTGTCTTGTTTGTGTGATTCTTGGTGACTTTTCTGCTTTCTGAAGGAACTGAAGGTCTGACATCATCATCTCAGCTGTGATGCGTCTACGTTCAGACCTCATCATCTCAGCTGTGATGTGTCTACGTTCAGACCTCATCATCTCAGCTGTGATGTGTTGCGTTCAGACTCTCATCTCAGCTGTGATGTCTACGTCAGTCTCTGTTCAGACCTCATCATCTCAGCTGTGATCTGCTGTGATCTGCGTTCAGACCTCATCATCTCAGCTGTGATGTGTCTACGTTCAGACCTCATCATCTCAGCTGTGATGTGTCTACGTTCAGACCTCATCATCTCAGCTGTGATGCGTCTGACGTTCAGACCTCATCATCTCAGCTGTGATGTGTCTACGTTCAGACCTCATCATCTCAGCTGTGATGCGTGTCTACGTTCAGACCTCATCATCTCAGCTGTGATGCGTCTACGTTCAGACCTCATCATCTCAGCTGTGACGTGTCTACGTTCAGACCTCATCATCTCAGCTGTGATGTGTCTGCGTTTCAGACCTCATCATTCAGCTGTGATGTTTGTACGTTCAGACCTCATCATCTCAGCTGTGACGTGTCTACGTTCAGACCTCATCATCTCAGCTGTGTGCGTGTCTACGTTCAGACCTCATCATCTCAGCTGTGATGCGTGTCTACGTTCAGACCTCATCATCTCAGCTGTGACGTGTCTACGTTCAGACCTCATCATCTCAGCTGTGACGTGTCTACGTTCAGACCTCATCATCTCAGCTGTGATGTGTCTACGTTCAGACCTCATCATCTCAGCTGTGTGGGGTCTACGTTCAGACCTCATCATCTCAGCTGTGACGTGTCTACGTTCAGACCTCATCATCTCAGCTGTGATGCGTCTACGTTCAGACCTCATCATCTCAGCTGTGATGTGTCTACGTTCAGACCTCATCATCTCAGCTGTGACGTGTCTACGTTCAGACCTCATCATCTCAGCTGTGACGTGTCTGCGTTCAGACTCATCATCATCTCAGCTGTGATGCGTCTACGTTCAGACCTCATCATCTCAGCTGTGACGTCAGTCTATGTTCAGACCTCATCATCTCAGCTGTGAGTCTACGTTCAGACCTCATCATCTCAGCTGTGATGCGTCTACGTTCAGACCTCATCTCAGCTGTGACGTGTCGTTCAGACTCATCATCTCAGCTGTGACGTGTTCTACGTTCAGACCTCATCATCTCAGCTGTGATGCGTCTACGTTCAGACCTCATCATCTCATGCTGTTCAGATGACGTCTCAGTCTACTCGTTCAGACCTCATCATCTCAGCTGTGACGTGTCTCTACGTTCAGACCTCATCATCTCAGCTGTGATGCGTCTACGTTCAGACCTCATCATCTCAGCTGTGATGCCCTCATGTCTACGTGTCAGACCTCATCATCTCAGCTGTGATGCGTCTACGTTCAGACCTCATCTCAGCTGTGATGCGTTCAGTCATCTCAGCTGTGAGTCTACGTTCAGACCTCATCATCTCAGCTGTGATGCAGTCTGACGTTCAGACCTCATCATCTCAGCTGTGATGCGTCTACGTTCAGACCTCATCATCTCAGCTGTGATGCGTCTACGTTCAGACCTCATCATCTCAGCTGTGATGCGTCTACGTTCAGACCTCATCATCTCAGCTGTGACGTGTCTACGTTCAGACCTCATCATCTCAAATGTGGCGTGTCTACCTTCAGACCTCATCTCTCTGCATTATTGCTGCTTCTTCTCTGCTCTCTATTCATTTGGAGCTCACTTCCTCTCATTAAACTTCTCTCTCTGGGCTCCTCTCTGCTTCTGTCCCTGCTGGCACTGACTTCTAATGAGAAAACACAGGGGACCAACACAATAATTAGGTTAATGTAGATTTGCATGCCCCCCCCCCCCCCCACCACCACCACACACATCCTTCTGTACTGAGATACACACATGCAGACACACACAGTCTACGTAAATATGATTATTGTTGAATGAGGGACAGTTGTGTGCGTACTGTACACCTGTGTGTACGCTACACACGTGCACACACACACACACATCTACACACACACATGAACGCGCTGTATCTGCAGCCATTACTGTCAGACTCATCTGCCTCTAATTGGTTGTGATTGGAGCCCGTCGACCCTGGAAGGAGGGGCCCCAGATTGAATTAAACTGTGTGATTTGGTCCCTTTAAATATTTAATGTCTGGGACTAAAAAAAGCCACGACAACACTTCCTGTAATCAAACTCATGGTCAGTGTAGACGGGGTCGGTCCGTACATCTGGTCCACCAGCAGCACGGAGGACAGCTGTAAGCTAAGTGTGTGTGTGTGTGTGCGTGTGTGTGTGTGTGTGTGTGTGTGTGTGTGCCTCTGCCTTCTATACAATACAATTTATTTTTTTCAACCTGTGTGTTTTCATGTGTGCTGATTTAATCTTTGATCTGAAATACAGTATACAAATCTTCCTCTGAAGTGTGAGTTGTCCCATTCAATTTTATGCCACATTGTTGTTGTGTGCGTGTGTGTGCGTGTGTGTGCATGTGTGTGCGTGTGTGTGTGGGTGTGTGCGTGTGTGTGCGTGTGTGTGCGTGTGTGTGTGGGTGTATACATATGAAAGCATGCATGGGCAGTTGGCAGCTAAATTCTGCTGTGTGTTTGCATCCTCTAAGTGTGTTTGTGTGTCCCAGTTAATCCGGCAGCTCAGAGGAGAGTGACTGGAGCCATCAGAGGCTTTTCTCCTCATCCAGCCAGCGCACGCACGTGCACACGCACGCACATGCACGCACACACACACGCTTGCATAGACTGCCGTGGTCGACCAACAATCAGCAAGACAAGCAAAAAGGAAAGAGAGAGGCTTTAACTGTCGATGCCACTCCACAAAACATTGTAGTAGAGAAAAAAAACAGATAGACATAAAGGAGGAGCAGTTGGAAAACAAAGAGACAGAAATATGAAGAGGCCAAAGAAAGAAAGAACAAAGAAAGATGTATTTACACAAACATCTTCTTCTTGAAAAGCCAAACATCCTCACCTACATAGAAAAGAGGAAGAGAGTAGGAGTGAGCAAGAGACAAGAAGAAGAGTTAAGAAGAGTGTGGGAGGTTCAGAAGAAAGGAAGAATGAAGGAAGAGTAGGAGGTATATGATGCACACACATGGTGAATAGATGGCTGTGTGGAAGACAAAGGAAGGGAGGGAAGGATGGACAAGACGGATGATGAATGCAGAGATGAATGCTGGATCATCTTTGGAGAAAATGGTGTTGCTGCTGCAAGACTTGGAACAAAATCAGTGAATTCATCATCGCTGATGATCCATTAAGAAAATGGCTTTGTCACATTCCCACAGTCCCGTCGTGACTCGAGCTTTATCGTTCCTGCAGAAACAGATGAGAGATGCACAGTTTGTCCTGCAGCTGGTTGTTTCATTAGAGAGCTGTCAGCCAGGTGTGCATCACGCAGGTGCACGTACCTCAGAGCGTTAACGCCGACGTCATCGACTCCTACATAGATTATACATCAGCGTAAACATTTAAACCTGCACGAGACCGTTTGGCTCAATATTTAAACATCTCATCTGGAGTTTGGAGCAGAGACGTCGTAAAGATCATGAGCTTTGGACAACGTCACACAAGACATGTCCTCCAAGGACATGTCCCCGTTAAGAGACAAATAAAGATGTCCTTCCTCTTGTTCTTCCTCCATATTGGCCAAGAACCGAACAAATAAAAAACATCATTCTTCTTGTTGTGGGCGCTGATCATACAGTCATGGAAAAAATTATTAGACCACCCTTGTTTTCTTCAGTTTCTTGTTCATTTTAATGCCTGGTACAACTAAAGGTTAATTTGTTTGGACAAACATAACGATAAACACAAAGATTGCTCATAAGAGTTTTATTTAAGAGCTGATATCTTACCATTTTCCATGGTTTTCTTGATTATAACCTAAATCACTTAAGTTTTTACATCAATAGCTATGGCGTTGTACTGCCAAAAACACTGCTTTTATGCATTCAGTGTTTTCTTTTCTGTCTGTTTTAGTCACATGATGACGTTTAGTGGTACCAGATTTGTGTAGATTTGTGTCATCAGCATAGCCACGGTAACATATTTTGTTGTTTTTTAATAATTTGAGTGAATGGGAGAGTGTAGATGTTAAACAGCAGTGGCACCGAGATGGAGTCTTGGGGAACTCCACAGGTTATTTTAGTTTGCTTTTAGTTACCAATAGACACAAAGTAGTCCCTGTCTTTTAGAAAGGACTCAATTCAATTAATTGCATTGCCAGAAAGTCGTACCAAATTTTTCAGCTAGTCCAGTGAGATGTTATGGTCGACCGTGTCAATGTCAAATGTAGCACTGAGATCCAGTAGTACCAGGACTGAAATGTTTCTACTATCCGTGTTCCGTGTTCATTAAGGACCTTAACTAGAGCATTCACAGTTTTGCGATGTGGCCGAAAATCTGACTGGTAAACATCAAAACAGTTATTCAGTGTCAAGAAGTTGTTTAGTTGTTGAAAAAAACAGCTTTATCTATTATCTTACTAAGAAAAGGGAGGTTGATATGGCTTGTAGCTGCTCATGAGTGACGAGTCTAAGCTGGTCTTTTTCAGGAGAGGCTTGATGGCTGTTTTTAGGGTTTGAGGGAAGACACCTGACAGCAGGGAAGTGTTTGATATTAAGGTTAAAATATTTGAACCAGGTTTGAATTTGAATTTGAACCAGCCAGGTTCAAAAGCAGTCCTGGAGTCGGGGGGGGGGGGGGGGGGGGGGGGGGGGGGGGGGGGGGGGGGGGTCAGGCCAGGTAATAATAGTCTGTCTTTTGGGCTTTGTTTGTCGGCTAAGGGGGGTGTATGCTGGGGCCAGGAACAATGGGTGCGTTTACATGGGAAGTTTTTTAATTCCTCTTTAATTCAGAATTAAAGTTAAAGCCGAATAAAAGTTACCATGTAAACACTTAATTCCATATGAAAATGTCAATTCCGAATTAAACTTAATTCCGAAAGTAAGTTTGCTGGTTTATCCAATCCCTTTATTGGGGGTTGGTAAGGGTTCCTGATTAATGGGGGGGGCGGACGTCATTTATACACTCACCAGCCTCTTTAGCAATTAATTCCCGTTCTTAGAAACAACATTCCACTTAGTTCTCTTGCCCGTCTGTCGCGATGTGACCGCTTTATTTAACCGCAGCACGCTTGAAAACGGTGTTCAAGAGCAGATTTTATGTTTTAATAAATGTTCTTTGGAAACTGGAAATTTAAAAGTTCCTCCAAGCTATTTAAAATAAAATTGTCTGTGCTTTTGAACAAGCGTTTAAGCTGCGTGCCCGGTTAATATTAGCGTTTCACATGAGCGACAGACCCAGGTCAAAAATAACTGGAATGTTGCATTGCTAAAGACGGTAATTAAGTTTTTCTCCAGGTGAGATGTAAAGACGTCCGCCCCCCCCATCCAATCAGAACCCTTCCCAACCCCCAGACCTTAAAGCGGAGTTGGATAAAGCCGAACAAACGTGTTTTCCCATGTAAACCTTAATTCGGAATTACTATTTTCCATGTGGTAAACTCAAAGAAAATAGTTTAATCATGGAATTATTTATTCCTGATTTAATTCCGAATTAAAAACATCATGTAAACTTCCCAGTAAACGCAATGAGAGGTGATCAGACTGTCCCAGTGTGTGGAAGGGGGTGTGGCTCTGTATGCACTCTTGATGTTGGAGTACACATGATCCAAAGTTTTATCTTCTCTTGTTGGACATTTCACCTTCTGGTAACATTTCAGCAAAACAGTTGAGATTTGCCTGATTAAAATCTCCTGCGCTAATGTATGCGCTGCATGGGTAGTACGCTGTAGCAGAGAGAGAGCGGTTCTCACGTTAGCATCCGGTGGTATGTAGACGGCAGTAATGGCAGCTAAAAGCAGGGTCTGCATCTCACGGACATGAATTCTAGGTCCGGGGAACAACGTCCGTCCAGGGTTAGGGTTAGGGTTAGTGGTTAGTGGTTAGTTAGGGTTAGTGGTTAGTTAGGGTTAGTGCTGTTATTACACCAACCTTCATTCACGTAGATGCAAAGCTGCTGGTCCTGTCTGATCTGTGTAGCGTGCTAACTGCTAGCAGCACCGCATCGTCAGGTATTTGTGGATGTAGCCACATCTCTGTGATGATTAACCATCTAATTAATTATTTTATTTTATTTATTTTAAAATAATTTTTTCAATCTTTGTTTGGCATAACTCTTATGGACTTTAAAAGTTTACTTTAGTTCACAGTTCTTGTGCACAGGCCGGTTTTTAATTAGAGTCTGTACTTGATGCTTCTGTTTGTAGCTATTAAAGATACGTTATGTAGAGTCCATTTTATCGACGCAACCAATTAGTATCTTTCTGTTACCTTGTAAATTTCCAGTTAACCATAGAGTCCAATGCACATAATTAAAATTTTATGTGAATACATTATAAAGCTACTCAGTATTCTCAGATGAAATCCTGTAAAAAAAATAATCCTACTGTTCTGAAAAGTTCATTCTTCTTTATTCTTTTTTTCTCTGCAGTTCTGCACCCGTGAAATCTTTAATTTGGACCACATTATCTCGACACTGATCAGTTACGACAAGTGGAATGTCAAATTGTACTGGAGAGCATAAAATTATATCCAAATGAAACTGGATAGACTGCAAGTTGGAAATGAAATAGTTTAAATTATTTTAGCACTCGTCTGCCACGCTACGAAAGCGGGGCTGTTCCATAAAATGGCTTTTTTTAATGTAAGCATTTTTTCACGTCACATCTTCAGCTGTTGCTCTCTGCTGGAAGGTTGTAGGAGATACTCAGTAATTCTGGAGAAAACCTCAACATGGAGGAGCAGCAGGAGATTTTGGATTGTTGATCCTGAGAAGAAGAGAAGAGAAAAAGGAAACGAGTCTCCTCAACATCTGGAAAGTTCTCACTCAGCCTGGAAACCCTGCTGGAAGGATTTTCTGTTTCAGTGCAGATAGTGATGGTTCATTTACCATTTAAGATAAAATCACATCGTATTGTCCTCGTGGAGCCGAAGATGGTTCAGTGTCATCATCAGAGCTTGATTACATGAGTGTGACAGGAGCAGCCTACTCCCTAGCCTAGCCTAGCCTAGCCTAGCCTAGCCTAGCCTAGCTACACCCTAACTGCTGGAAACAGCAGTTAGTTTGTCGTTCTCTGGTGATCACCGTCTCTCTCTGAAGACTGATGTTGGAAACTCTTGATCATGTGACTGCTCTGTGAAGCCGGACCAACAACATGGAGACGTTGGGTGAAAGTTCCCAGATGTACGATGTCAGTGCACTCAAAAAAAAAAAAAAAAAAGAAATGTCCCTATTGTTGGCAATTAAACATAGTATTATGTTTTAATTAGTAATTAGTTTTTTGTTTCAGCTTAAATTAGTAGTTGTGTTTGAAGGTAAAAGTGTGC
>JAGFBZ010002591.1:0-7500 GCA_018398805.1 Hirundichthys speculiger | reverse complement strand
AAATGATTGACAGAATTAAAAAGCACCATAAACTAGCAAAACATGCGTTCTGTAAATCTCTATCGACTCATACTTGAGAGGTTTGACTGTCCATGAGCCTTTTTTTATTTTATTTCTTTAATGTTACTGTTTTATCTGAAGGTAGAAGTTTTAAATTGAACTCAGCAGTCGTATCTGGGACCAAATTCAGCCTGTTGACACTTTTGTGAAGTCTTCTGTTAAGAGTTTAATTTGTTTAGTTTTGTCTTCTTGTCATGATTTTTCTCATTTTGTGTCGAAGTGTGTGGAGAGGAGTTCCAGTTGCTGTTAGCTCTGATTATAGCCGCCGTTAGCGCTACTGAGGAGAAGGTGTTCATTTATGTCGTCACCTACACAGAAACTTTACCACACTGTTAATGTTCTGCTCTTACTTGAACCAGGTAAAGCTCGTGACCCCCCCCCCCCCCCCCCAGAGGCAGAGCCCTCGCCATGTTCAGTAAAATATATTTAAAGAGAAATGAAGTGGCACTTTATAATTTTGTATTAAAATGTACTTAAGGGTGATGTTTAAACGAGTGGATCGTGTGTGTGTGTGAAACCTTAGCAGCAAAGCAAACACCTGCTTTATGAGGACTCTGCAGAACACGCTGCACTTCAAAGACCTTATCGGTCTTTTAAGAATTTTAATAGAAACCTTGAAGCTGCTTCACACTAAAATTGCACTTGTTTTAACTGAAAACCTTTAATTTTATTCTTTTTACCATTTTATTGTATATAATGCACAAGTGGACTTGTATGTTTGTGCTTATTTGTCATTGTCTCATAACTGTTTCTGTCTGCTCATCGTACCTCAACGGGACGACCTGGTTAAATAAAGGCTCAATAATGAGGTCCAGTGGCGTGTCCACGCTCTTACAGACTCTGAGTACTGAGACTTCTGCCTCATCTTTGCTCCTCAGACCTCATTATGAGGCGCTCAGACCACGTGAGCGTGACCATAAACGTGCACAGACGGACGTATGAGCTGCTTGAGAAGCTGCAGCGTAGCTGTGACATCCTCGTCGTTTTTTCAGGTCGAACTGCAGCAGTAACTTCCTGCCACTTCCTCTCCAGCTCCAGAACGCCGTTTCCCTCCGTGAGACGGCGTTCTGGAGCTGAAACAGAAAACACCGCGAGCTGTTCAGGAAAATAAGACACTTAACAACAGACTCAGCCCGCTGAACATTTTATTGTTGAAGGGTTTTGCATGTTCTAACATGTCTCCTGCTGGCAGAGCTGCTCAGCTGCGGGGGGGGGCGGGGGGGGGGGGGGGGGGGGGGGGGGGGGGGGGGGGGGGGGGGGACCAGGGATGGAGGGATGGAGACCACGATCAGACAGTAAATCCAGGTGAGCTTCAGGAGTCGTTCCTCCATCTTTAACGCTCAGCTGGTTCCAGCTCCAGCAACGACCCCAAACTGGGCGAACTGGGAGTAACTGGAGTCTCTGCAGAGTGAAAAACAACCTCGTTTATTGTGAAGCACTTTGTGATCTTTCACCACCACAAATAAAATAAACTTTACTTATCTATTGTTGTTTATTTGTATGGTATATATTGCAGTAAAAATAGTCTCAGACTCCTGATTTAATAATGAAAGAAAGAAAAATGAGTCTGAAAACAATTGATAACAAACAGAGTTTATCTGGACGTGTTGAGTTCATCTTCTCCTCTGAGGTTCATCTTCCTCCTCTTCTCCTCTTCTCCTCCTCTAGTGTTCTAGTCCTCCAGGAGTATCAGTCCGCCAGCAGCATCCATGAACACCTGCCCAGGTGTCTGTCCCGTCACGCCAACACAGCAGAGAAGAAGAGAAGACGGAGAGAGACGGAAAAAAAAGACAAGAAAAGGAGCGTTTTACTGTCTAGATGGAGCAGCGCAGAAGAAAGAATAAAAGAGGAAAGAAGCGTCTGTGTGCAAATGTGTGATAAAGCGACGGCTTGGAGGGAAGAACGATAGAGAGACAGACGACAGGAAACAAAGAGACAGAGGAACACGAGAACGGACTATTGAGGTTCTGAACCGGTTCTGTCTTCTACTGGTGGATGGAACCTCCGCTGGTCTCACTGGACTTCAATGTTCTGAACACAAATAAAGAAGCTGCTGTTTACTGAACAAACAGGAACCCTGCAGAACCCTGCAGAACTCTGTAGAACCCTGCAGAACCCTGCAGAACTCTGTAGAACCCTGTAGAACCCTGTAGAACCCTGTAGAACCCTCCAGAACCCTGTAGAACCCTGCAGAACCCTGCAGAACCCTGCAGAACTCTGTAGAACCCTGTAGAACCCTGCAGAACCCTGCTGAACCCAGCAGAACCCTGTAGAACCTGGCAGAACCCTCCAGAACCCAGCAGAACCCTCTAGAACTCTGCAGAACCCTGTAGAACCCTGCAGAACCCTGCTGAACCCTGCTGAACCCTGCTGAACCCTGTAGAACCCTGTAGAAACCTGTAGAACCCTGTAGAACCCAGAACCCTGAACCTGTGAACCCTGAACCCTGCAGAAAATGTAGAACCCTGTAGAAACCCTGCAGAAACCCTGCAGAACCCTGCTGAAACTAGAACCCTGTAGAACCTGCAGAACCTGTAGAACCCTGAACCTGCAGAACCCTCCAGAACCCTGTAGAACCCTGTAGAACCCAGTAGAACCTGCTGAACCCTGCTGAACCCAGAACCCTGTAGAACCCTGCTGAACCCTGCAGAACCCTCCAGAACCCTGTAGAACCCTGTAGAACCCAGTAGAACCCTGCTGAACCCTGCTGAACCCTGTAGAACCCTGTAGAACCCTGTAGAACCCTGCTGAACCCTCCAGAACCCTGCAGAACTCTGTAGAACCCTGTAGAACCCTGTAGAACCCTACTGAACCCTGCAGAACCCTGTAGAACCCTGTAGAACCCTCCAGAACCCTGCAGAACCCTGCTCTCTTCCTGGGTGTTTCTGTGTTTCCAGCTCTGACTGGTACCAGCTCAGCTCTGACTGGTACCAGCTCATCTCTAACTGGTACCAGTCAACTCTAACTGGTACCAGCTCAGCTGTAACTGGTACCAGCTCAACTCTGACTGGTACCAGCTCAGCTCTAACTGGTACCAGTACCAGCTCTCTAACTGGTACCAGCTCAGCTGTAACTGGTACCAGCTCAGCTCTGACTGGTACCAGCTCAGCTCTAACTGGTACCAGCTCAGCTCTGACTGGTACCATCTCACTCTCACCTCTAACTGGTACCAGCTCATCTCTAACTGGTACCTCCAGCTCTAACTGGTACCAGCTCAGCTCTAACTGGTACCGGCTCAGCTCTAACTGGTACCAGCTCAGCTCTAACTGGTACCAGCTCAGCTGTAACTGGTACCAGCTCAGCTCTGACTGGTACCAGCTCAGCTCTAACTGGTACCAGCTCAGCTCTAAAATGGTACCAGCTCAGCTCACTCTAACTGGTACAGCTCAGCTCTAAACTGGTACCAGCTCAGCTTAACTGGTACCAGTCACTCTGACTGGTACCAGCTCAGCTCTAACTGTACCAGCTCAGACTACTGGTCAGCTGGTAGCTCAGCTCTAACTGGTACCAGCTCAGCTCAGCTCACTGGTACCAGCTCTACTGGTCAGCTCAGCTCTAACTGGTACCAGCTCAGCTCTCTGGTACCATCTCAACTGGTACCAGCTCAGCTCTAACTGGTACCAGCTCAGCTCTAACTGGTACCAGCTCAGCTCTAACTGGTACCAGCTCAGCTCTGACTGGTACCAGCTCACCTCTAACTGGTACCAGCTCAGTCTAACTGGTACTCAGCTCACTGGCTCAGCTCTAACTGGTACCAGCTCAGCTCAGCCTCTAACTGTACCTGTACCAGCTCAGCTCTGCTCTAACTGGTACCAGCTCAGCTACCAGCTAACTGGGTACCAGCTCATCTCTAACTGGTACCAGCTCAGCTCTGACTGGTACCAGCTCAGCTCTGACTGGTACCAGCTCAGCTCTAACTGGTACCGGCTCAGCTCTGACTGGTACCAGCTCAGCTCAGAGCTAACTGGTACCAGCTCAGCTCTGACTGGTACCAGCTCTAACTCAGCTCAGAGCTCTGACTGGTACCAGCTCAGCTCTGACTGGTACCAGCTCAGCTCTAACTGGGCTCAGCTCAGTCTGACTGGTACCAGCTCAGCTCTCAGGACTGGTACCAGCTCAGCTCTAACTGGTACCAGCTCAGCTCTGACTGGTACTCAGCTCAGCTCTGACTGGTACCAGCTCAGCTCTACCAGCTCTCTGGTTACCAGCTCAGCTGACTGTAACTGGTACCAGCTCAGCTCAGACTGGTACCAGCTCAGCTCTGACTGGTACCAGCTCAGCTCTGACTGGTACCAGTCAGCTCTAACTGGTACCAGCTCATCTCTGACTGGTACCGGCTCAGCTCTGACTGGTACCAGCAGACCCAGACGGGTCTCGTCTTCGTCCACATTGTGTTTGATCCTCTGCGACCGTTAGCCAGCGCTTCCATTCACGCCTTCACGCTCCTGATCTGCCTGTCTGTCTGGGCGTACGTGCACGTGCGCGTGTGCGTGCGCGTCCCCGTGTGTTTGCTACTCGTGCTAATGCGCTGCTGCTCGGTCGTTTAGCTTGTTGACACTTTGGGGTCAGAGTCGTGGAGGGGACTGGTGTCGGCTGACAGCTGGAACCTCTTCATTATCAGCCATAATGTTCTCATCGCCGTCGGCTCCTCCACTCCTCCACCCCTCCACTCCTCCACTCTACATCCCTCCGCTCTCTCTCTCCCTCTCCCTCTCTCTCTCTCTCTATCTCACAGAACCACACCTCTGCTCTTCATCATTTCTGCTCTGCCTTTCCTCCATCCATCCTGTCCTTCTCCTGCTTATTTCTCCTCCTCAGTGCTGTCCATTCATCCTCCATTCATCCTCCATTCATCCTCCATTCATCCTCCACGTCTCTTTTCTTCTGTTCATCTCCGTCTCCATGTACCTGCTCCTCTCTCTCTCTCTCTCCATCTCTCTGACCTCATTCCACTGAAGTTATTACTTTTTCAGTTTCATGCTTTCCTCTTTTATCACTTTTATTTCCAGATTCAGAAATCAGTCGCTGCTGAGCTTCAGAAACGTATAATGGATTTATGTTTACCAGTCTGGTTAATCCCAGGAGACGTGTCCTCTGACGTCTCTGAGACAGAAGACCAGAGTGTCTCAAGCCAACGTTCTCAGTCTGAGGATCCTCAGATGGTCCAGACCTGCTGCAGAACTTCCTCCAGCAGCTCTCTAGAACTTTAACCCGCCGACCGTGGTGTTCTCATGGAAGCTTCTGGAAAAGAAACGACTGAACCAACTGAGCTGCTGAACCCAGTTCAACCAGTTCAACCAGTATGAAACTTTTATGTGACGTGACAACGAGCTCCTAAAGGTGCACAAGGTTATTATAGTTAACGAAAACGAACGTAATAAAGAAAACTAGAATTGAAAAAACATTTTCGTTAATTGAAATAAAATAAAAACGAGTGACTTAAAAAAAGATAACTAACTGAAACCGTGTTATGTGTTTAAAAACGAACTAAAATTAACTATAATGATATGAAGAACGTCCTTTGTTTTCGTATTTGTAATTTTTTTTTCTTATAAACGTTTGAAATTCATTAACTTCGCTCCGCCGTACAACAACACCTGCAAAAAAAAAAAAAAAAAAAAAAGCAATCATCAGTGATGACTGCGGTAAAAGTTGGTAGAAAGCGTCTCAGTCCTATTTGGGATTTCTTTGACTCTGACTGTGTTAACGATAAAAATAAGAGCCTTGTTGTAGAAGCAGGTGATACAATGTGTGGAATACTAACCTGAAGGAGAAAAAAACCCAAGACTAGCTGGATAAGCTAGCCCTGAAAAGCTAGCCCCCTGGAAAGAAGGCTAACCAAGACTAGCTGGATAAGCTAGCCTAAGCTAGCCCCCTGGAAAGAAGGCTAACCAAGACTAGCTGGATAAGCTAGCCTAAGCTAGCCCCCTGGAAAGAAGGCTAACCAAGACTAGCTGGATAAGCTAGCCTAAGCTAGCCCCCTGGAAAGAAGGCTAACCAAGACTAGCTGGATAAGCTAGCCTAAGCTAGCCCCCTGGAAAGAAGGCTAACCAAGACTAGCTGGATAAGCTAGCCTAAGCTAGCCCCCTGGAAAGAAGGCTAACCAAGACTAGCTGGATAAGCTAGCCTAAGCTAGCCCCCTGGAAAGAAGGCTAACCAAGACTAGCTGGATAAGCTAGCCTAAGCTAGCCCCCTGGAAAGAAGGCTAACCAAGACTAGCTGGATAAGCTAGCCTAAGCTAGCCCCCTGGAAAGAAGGCTAACCAAGACTAGCTGGATAAGCTAGCCTAAGCTACCCCCCTGGAAAGAAGGCTAACCAAGACTAGCTGGATAAGCTAGCCTAAGCTAGCCCCCTGGAAAGAGAAGCTACAGCTGCAGGCCAGTCAGCGTTGGGAAGGAACGGGAGAAAACAGCAACTATAATGGACTGTTTCCATGGAGACCAGATAGCTGCTGGTCAGTAAATACGCAGGAACACCACAAGAGGGAAGATGCATTGATAAATATGTTTATTGAGACCAGAATGTAAACACGACTATGTGATTCGATAGCCTTCAAAAAGTTCAGTGCTTCACTCCAACCAAAATTACAACCCTAATTTACATCTATTTACATCACTTTACATAGAACTTGTTCATTTTTTGTCGAAATAAATCATGACAACAACATATATAGTGTTCTTCTTATCCAGTAGTAGGTTTTGGAGGACGGGCCTTCTGCTATCAGACACCTTTATTCTAGAACCAGCTGCCATTTTGGGTTCAGGAGGCTGATACCACCTCCATCTTTAAAACTAAACTTAAAACATTTCTGTTCAGTAAAGCCTAAAGTTAGTCTAAACTATAGTGTGTAGGGGCTAATAGTTATAGCTACAGTTAGTCTAAACTTAGTGGTGTAGGGTAGGCTACAGTAGCTAATAGTTATTATAGCTAGGGGCAGTTAGTCTAAAACTATAGTGTGTAGGGGCTAATAGTTATAGCACAGTTAGTCTAAACTATAGTAGTGTGTAGGGGCTAATAGTATAGCTACAGTTAGTCTAAACTATGTGTGTAGGGGCTAATAGTTATAGCTACAGTTAGTCTAAACTATAGTGTGTAGGGGCTAATAGTTATAGCTACAGTTAGTCTAACTATAGTGTGTAGGGGCTAATAGTTATAGCTCAACAGTTAGTCTAAACTATAGTGTAGGGGCTAATAGTTATAGCTACAGTTAGTCTAAACTATAGTGTGTAGGGGCTAATAGTTATAGTACAGTTAGTCTAACTATAGTGTGTGTAGGGGCTAATAGTTATAGCTACAGTTAGTCTCAACTATAGTGTGTAGGGCTAATAGTTATAGCTACAGTTAGTCTCAAACTATAGTGTGTAGGGGCTAATAGTTATAGCTACAGTTAGTCTCAACTATAGTGTGTAGGGGCTAATAGTTATAGCTACAGTTAGTCTC